>CM050166.1:348919497-348924497 GCA_027410445.1 Discoglossus pictus | reverse complement strand
AGTCTAGGAAAAAAAAAAATCTTGAGGGACCAAAGACTCTGTACTTTAAACAAAAATGTACTTCTTAGAGAGCAGAAAAAAAAAATGTTTTAAGTCCTTTTGACCATGAAAATTGTATAGCCTTGCAGGAAAAATCCCTGCCTTCCTCTCTCATTGGTGGTTTCATAAAACAGAATTTCCAGGCTATCTAGTCTGCTGACCCATTTGTTTCTCTTCCTTTTTTTTTTTTCTTCAACAATTATAAATGCTGTTCCTGTTTTCACATCACACTTAAACTAGATGAGAGAAGGATATTGCTGCTCTAACAGTTGCACCATGCCATTACAGGAAACTATAAATGTATGGGTGAGGGACCCTAAAGTACAGAAGGAGGACTGGCATACGTACCTGGATTATGAAATATGCATCCATGTAAGTAGTTATATGAAAAGACGAAAAAATCCAATTTACTTACTTTTTTTGTTAGAGCAAAAAGGTCATTTAGATGCATACTTGTTCTGATTGGCTTTAAATCAGAGATATCCAAATGGTCTGCAGACAAATAGCTGTGGAACATTCAGTAATGTAAAATATTAATGAAAATAAAGACCTGTAGAAGTATCTTGATACTAGATTTTGTTTGTATGGGCGTAGTATGTTGCTGTACATGGTAGCACTGAGAATTCTATTTATTTTTTTGGTTTGTTTTCCTGACAAGGTTTGGTAACCACTGTCATGATTGCAACTTTTTTTAACTGGCAACATAGTTTTCTATCACTGTTCATTTAGCTGTTTTTTTTTTTTTGTGTGTAATATTGGATAGTATTTTATAGATCTTTACATATCCCTCCAAATTGCCATGTATTTTAAGACTTATTTGTAGTGTGTCTTATGTGATTGCGTTTTTTTTTTTTTTCTTTCTTTCTTTTCATGTATGGTTTTTTAAACCTTTAAACCAGTTTTTTTACATCATATTTTTCGTGTAAAATTCATTAAAACTATCTGGAAATGGAGAGAGTGTACATTAGTCTGCAGATGTCATCAGATAATAAAATTGTTTCCATGTCCCTTTTTTAAGAGATACATGCAGCATTTCAGTTTTTTTGTCTTTGCATGTGTTTTTTTTTTTTTTTTTTGTTTGTTGTTGTGTTTTTGTTTTAATTGTAGTAACTTGAAAATTTTTATATTTTCTCTGCAGACTAACAGTATGTGTTTCACTTTAAAAACCTCATGCGTTCGAAGAAGGTTTCGGGAATTTGTATGGCTACGACAAAAGCTTCAAAGCAATGCGTTATTAATGTAAGGAATTCTTGTCTGTCTTAAATGGATATGGCATGTTTCTGGATTGTAGCAGGTATAGAATACCTGTATAAATTTTACTTTTATGTATCTATATATAATTTTTATTTATTTTCTTAAGCGCTTATAAGCTCTATTTTACTGCCTAAAATATTTGCTTTATGGGTCAACCTACTGCTGGGTATGCGGATACAGACTCTGTAGTACTGGGTGTGTTGTCTCATACTAACCAATTGGTGACCGTCTCTCCTCATCATTCTGCAACATGCTGTTGATATGAGGTCCCTGATAGGCTAGGCCACCACACTATGCAGTTACTATAGCAGTCAGTCCCTGTACATGTCTGCAACTGCAGAGTATCCAGACTATTTGTTTGGCTTTAGGCAGTAAAAACAAAGCCTAATCACTTGATAAAATAAAGTACATAAGCAAATAGATGCAGATATATTATATACATAGGGATTAAGGAAGCTTTCTGCATTTTTCTTTTTAAATACATGTTGTATAGATTGACCAAAGGAAAGTCCCAAAAAGCTGAATCCTCCTCCTAATTATCCTATGTTTGCAAGTTTTACTTTATCTTTAAGCCCTTAGCTCTCTGACTCTGGAGCACAAGCTTTTTTATTGCAAACCCATTTTCTTTTTTGTTTTTGTTTTTTTTTTTTTTTCTTTTTTTTACATACATCATCTCTCTTGAAAAATCAAAATTGCCCTTCCATCTCCCTTTATTTTTTTTTATTCGTAATTTACAGTGTTGTGCTAAACTAGATGAAGTGAGCCACTTTAGAAAATAGTCTTTGCACATAATCTGCATAAACAATTAGCAGATTGTAGTGCTTAAATAAAACTGTGTGCTTCCACACTTACAGCCTTATTAAATTGCCATTTGGTAAACTTAAAAAGGCACGATTTAAGCACATAGCATATTTTGTTTTTACTTTGAACTTCTATGCAAAAGCAAGGTCGTCACTAACTAAAAACGTCTGTAAAAAAAAAAAAAAAAATGCTGTGTGCTTAAATAGTGCCCTTTTTAAATTTACTGAATCACAATTTCATAAGGCTGGAAGTCAAGGAAAATCAATTTATTAGTCTGACTAACATGAGCTGACCTGACAACGGTTGCAGTTTCTCGATATTTTAATATCTTCTTGTATTTTTGGTCATTCTAGCACATTCTGCTGACATTTTTTAATAGTATCATATACCTTATGCCTGAATGCTTGGGACAAAGGTGTATCTATGTATGTTATATATATTTTTTTCAGAAATAGCCTCAAACTTTACCTTCACTATATTTTCTTCCAAAAAAGTTAGCTCATGCACACTCAAAAATATTTCTATTTTCGTTGATTTTTTTTTTTTTAGCATTCATCATGACGAGTAATATTCAGCGGTATAGTACTAAGTAATTGTAATGTGTGTATTTATTTTTATTTTAGAGACTTGCCAGAGCTTCCACCTAAAATCCCATTTTTCAATATCAGCAATGCTCATGTTGTGGAGCAGCGTGCCCGTGGCTTACAAGACTTCCTAAATAAGTGAGTATGACACAAAGGCTGAACAGGAGCAAGCAAACTTCATGTGCTGTATAACAGAGCCATCTTGTGGCTGTCTGCTCATAAAGACAACAGCGATTCTCTCATTGAATGGGAGAGGGTGGGGGAGAAATCTTCTTGTAAATGTCACGCATATGTTTTATGTTAGTTACAAAAACTGAAGGAAAGGAGGCACACTCTTATCAATTATTATGCAAACTATGGAGGTGTGTGTGACATATATATATATTTATTTCACACCCTGGACAATAAATATTGTTCTGTAGAAGTAAATTAAAATAACTTTATTCAGTCCATTAAACAATTACTAAACACGGCTTAAACAACATTCTATACAAAAATGCCCACTGTTATGACGGTCCCATAATTGAACTAAGGAAATAAAGCAGTATTATGACCGTCACACTTATCATTTTACAAAATATGTAGAAAATATTAAGTAGCGGGCATTTTGTGTCTAAATTATTTATTTTTTTTATTCGATTTCAGAAGTCTTTTTTAAATGACTGAATAAAAGTTAATTTTTAATAGACTACTTCTATAGAACAATATGTATTATCCTGTGTGTTGATTTGACATATTGGTAATATTCCAGTGACAGTTATTGGATACAGGTTTTCTCTGAAATAAGATGCATTCAAATGAATATAGTTTTTTCTTTTTTTTTTTTTTCTTTGCAACAAACTAGGATAAAAAGAAATTTGGATTGCTTTCTAATTTATGGACCATTCATTCGGATGTAATAGATTACTTTTTTTTTTTTTTTAAGCATGCTTCATACCATGTTGCCTGATTTACCAACTTTGTTAAAAGCTTCTATGTCTCATAATTGACAACATCCAAATTGAGAAGCAGTTACATTTAATTTAAACGATAAAATAACTTGCATGAACAATACAATTTTACATTTTTACTTATTCCCTACATACCAATACAAGCAGTAGAGTTGCCCAGGCAGAGAACAAACCATCCTTAATAACCCACTCTAAGAGCAACCTTTTTTAGCTCACTTGTGCCCTTCACAGGGAGAAATATCCTGCAGCATATCAGTCTGTTCCCACTCACCAGACTGACCCAGCCCCGAAATACCAGGCAATTCTACCCTGAACAGGAGGAACAGTAAATCCCAGATGTACGTTTCGGCCTCGTCAGTGAGGTGTAGCTGATATGTCCCTAAGGCGAAGGGAGCAAGGGGTCCACGTCTGGACTACCCTATCACCCTTAGGCAGACTAATTTTGGCATTTTGTTTATTTAAAAGACCCTTGGGGATTAGAGGTGCTCAATCGGAGAACAAACTAACCTTAATCGGTTAGTTCTATGGACATGATAACCCACTCTGAGAGCAAACTCTTTTAGCTCACCTGTGCCCTTCACTAGAGTGGTCCAGCCCTGAAATACCAGGCAATTCTACCCTGAACAGGAGAAGCAGCAAAACCCAGACGTACGTTTTAAAACATACAAATTACAATTTAATGTAGGCGGCTGAAATTATTTTTTATTTTTTCTAGCCACTGTTGCAATCTTCAATTTCTAGTATCTACACTGCAAGAGGGGACAAATAGTGTCACAATCTATCAATATGGCAATGGATACATTTTAGGACTGTATGTACAATGATGTTGATATATCCATAGATATATTTGAAGCCGCAAGCAATATACATGGATTTATTTAAAGAAGCTTGCTGCTTCTTCCAATATATCTATGGATCAACATCATTGTACATACTGTACTAAAATGTATCCATGTACTATTGCCGTATTGATAGATTGTGACAAGATTTGTCCCCTCTTGCAATCTTCCATTTCTAGTATCTACACTCTAACATTGGCTAGAGAAAAAGTGAGTACAGTGAATTAATAAAGTAATATGAATTGATAAATGAATATACTTTACCTATTTATGTAATATGCAGCAATCAATATTCTGAAGAGCTAACAATATATTTGGATTTTCCTGTATCTGAAAATGTACAGTTGGACTGTTGATCATCTGAGAGTGTCAGCGACGTGTGCAGTGTAAATAGGCTGCGTGCCCGAGGGCAAATCATTTAGGCGAGTGGCATTTTAGAATCCTAATGTTAGTTGCAAGTTGGTGTTAGACAAAAACGCCATTTTACATGTGTTACTTGGCTCGCGAGCATTTTCCATCCATTGTAATGGTAT